>BMAU01017958.1:0-20000 GCA_019973935.1 Trichonephila clavipes | reverse complement strand
TATATTTGGGTCAATATATATTTGAGAGCAAAGTTTTTCTTGCATGAAGATCAACAACAGAAATATAGATTAAAAAATAAGGCTGACATTAACTTGTAGGGTGTGATGAGAATTTCAACAAGTAGCCTCCCTCCTGATTTCAAACAAATTGTAGAAAAGTGCAATAGGGTGCATTTGTCACATAAAACTGATTCTAAAATTAAGTGTGCTTACAGCAATAGATAAATTAACACAATAAATAAATCGAATAGAACTTCTGCTGTTTTTTTATATAACTCACATTTATTAATTTTCATGACACAAATTTTACCTTTCCTGATATAAAAATGAACTAATGAATGCAATCATCTTAAAAAGGTGTGACCCTTCAATATTCTTGTTTTCCAATGTGGCCCTTGAGCCTAAACAATAGTTCACCCCTGGCCCCTCAATGTAAGCGACAATTCCCCAGTACAACACATAGCTGCTAGTGACATTTGGCACTGATACATATAGGACACGTCTCCAAAATGTTTTCCCTCAATTTAGCAGTATATCATAAAAATATTTTAAATATTCTACTAATTTTTAGAAACTTATAATAATCTATACACAAGTATTCTTTTAATTTAAATGACATGAGCCCATCTTTTGGCTAATCACAATATTTTCCACATTCTGTAATAAAACAACTCCCTTTCTTAACTTGAAACTCTTTTCCCCGAAACTTTATTCCATTTTTTATGAAACATAAAAAATTATTTTTTGTTGTACAATTATGTATTGTGTGACAAATTTGCTATTTTTAAAAATAAATGAGAACTTTGTATTTATAATGTTCTCAATGGAAAAGTTTGCTGTACTAAAAGACAAAATGCGATTGCAATAGACCAGTTTCATTGAGAGTTCACTTAAATTAATTTTATAAAAATGAGAAAATCATAATTGACAAACAAATTTTAAGTAAAATTATACAAAATAAAACTGCATCTTCATTACCTTTAAGAATATAGTAAAAGATATTTTCACCATTTTTTCCATTTAAGCCGTCCTTCAAGAGAATAAATATATATTTATTTATTTCTCAAATGCCAGGCCATTGACTATGGGGTCATTAGGCAACGAATTCTCCAATATTTCTTCACAATACAGTTCCAAACTCTTAAGTGCAGAGCACATGTCTAGATGAGAAGCATCCATGACTTGTCCAGAAGCACACAAAAGGGGGAGTCAGTCAGATTAAATGGATGACACAGGAAAAACTCTGCGGCTGCTCACTAAATAGGTATCCTTTATAAATAGGAAAGTTTGCAGTTATCTATTTCCAAGTAGTTTCCAGATACATCAGTGTGTACAGTTGGGTCTTTCAGAAGAATAAAAATGCACCGAAAGATCCAAAACACTTGATAACTACTGAAGTTAGAAGAATTTCTGAAAAGTAAAGATCTATGGTGTATGGTACTCATAGTTAGCCACTAAAAAAGGTTTCCTTCAAGATAGAGGAGTATTTGTGAGTTAGTGCAGGATAGAAATAAGCTTAGAATCTTATTCGAAGACAAGTCACTCTTAATTTACAATGCCCCCTTCATGTACACTAAAAATCAAATCCTCTTTATTCTTGTTCTTATCTTTGCTAACAAGAAAATTATAAACTAGCTGATCATTCACACAAAATTTTTTGGTATATTTGTGCCACAAGTGTCCTAATTGTCCATAAAAACAATGCACCTTTAATATATAGTTATGAATTTGATACAAACCAAGAATGTTGGATATATTAATATGTCGCATGTTTACAGCTACAAGTGCAGATAGCTATCATAAACTTTATTTTTAAAACTTTAATTTGTTTTATTTAATGAACCATTAACACTAAAATGTTAAAATACCTAATCATTTTAAGACACTGCAGTATGATTTTGTTTCAATCAATTTAAGTACAATAGCGCAAATTGCACAATTAATGCCAATGAAGTATTACTTTACACCAGTTAGTCCTACTTGACAGAATTTATGTGATATTTCTTATGCTTCAAAACTGAAATGTTTTCTGCAATTTTGAAAGATATTTTCTATTTCCTGCAGTCTCTTTACATTGAACTTCATCAAAAGTGCTTATATTTTTACGCAGATAAGAAAAATTATTTTATAAATGTTTTTGAACATTTTTTCTTATTTTGCCTTTTGAATTCATTTCACGATCTTATGTTTGGTGATAAATTGTGCCATGGTAACAGAAATGGCAACAATCAATATTGAACTAACAGAAAAATACCTATTTACATTGTAATATAGAAATTATTTTATTCAAAGATTGAAATAAGTCTAAGAAAAAATTTGAAAAAGAAAGTTCAACATACACATAAAAGAAGAAACTTACTTGATAAGTTGCAGCATCCAAAATAGACAGAGCAATAAATAATAAATTATTTTGTACTGTATATAAAAAAGCAGGTACAATAAGTTTTAACGTCTCAATTGGTTTCTTCCAAACTTCTTGGAATAAAAGGCATTTCAAACTAGATAAAGACCACCCTAAAAAATAAATTATGATAAATGTTCTATACACTTTCATAAACATGAACAGCTTCATCAAAAACAATGAAATACATCTTAGTCTTCTCTCTCTCTTCACAACATATTTTTATTAAATTTTACTTATTCATATATTCAATCAAGTAGTAAATATTATTGATTTATTAATGTAACAAATGTATTCTACCTATCTATAAATTAAATTCTAAATCAACAGCTTTAAAAGGACCATTCTCTGTCAAGAATAATATTGTGATAATCTATAAATGTGACATATGAATATATACTTTACTTGCATAAAATAATTCTGATATAGTAACATATTTTTGGACTTGATGAGTACATAAATTTACCAATGAACATTAGTAATTAATTAGTACATTAAAGGTTAAAATACTAAAACTGTAGGCATAAATACATTTGGTCAAATCAAACATAAGCCTTAATCGGTTCACTCCTATGAGAGCCCACAACACACACCCTTGGTACGAATTACTTTGGTTGGCGATAATTGTGCCATCTTGGTAATCCTACCTTTAAACACTTTATATGGCAACCATAACTATTTCTAGCATTTTCGTATTTTGTGGGCACGCATTTCGAATTTCATTTTGTTGTTGGGCTCCGGGCTGGCTGCATGTGTGAGGGAATATACTTCAGAATTTTTTACTTTGTTGAATGCGAAAGGTAAGAAAGAATTGATTGAATGGTGTATGAAGGAAGGATTGATTGCTTCGAGTTATGAATGTCCTAAATGTAATGATTGGCATGATGTAACATGGTTGGCAATAAAACGCTTTCTTCGAAATGGTACCAGCCACGCCGAATGTATGTTCGACCATTACCTCGCAGAATAAATATGGCGGCGCTCACACGATCATTCACTTAGCGATGAGACCTTTCAGGCTATTTTAAAATCTGTTGTTACGCTATACCCTCCACTTGGAAAAGATCAGCAGTAAGAAAGTAAGTGCTGTTTTCATATTTTTTATCTTAAATGTATAATTTCTGTATTGTTTACATATATTTTCATTACACATTCACCTTATCCTACTATATTCTCTTACCACCATCTTGTTGTGGCTTGGCGCTTTTTCTGTTTGTCGCCAAGGGTGTGGGCTCTCCTAGGATTTTACCGCCTTAATCATATATATTTTTCTTAATGAAAAAGTTTCCAAGTTTAGACAAATAATGCCAAAGCAGAAATTTATTAAAATAATTTATACTTGTATTGAGAAACATATAAAAGGTACATAGATTCAATTTTTTAAAAGAAAAAGAATAATCTTATAAAAATAGCATAAAATAAATCCTAATATATATTTTACTATGTACATGAAAAAATTAAAATCTGCTCTTTTTCTCTCTTTATAACTGTATATACTCATAATTAATAAACTAAACACTGCTATACATAAATCTAATGTAATACTACATATAGAGGGGTTTTTTGGCACAAAAGCCAGCAGGGCCATGCTATGCAAAACATTTGTTTGAGATATTAAAATAAACTTTAAATTACAGAGTGCTTGTTAAAAACAAAGCAAATGATGAGAAAAAAAATATTTGATATGGCATAAAAATCCAATTGTTAATGGAATATTAAATAAGTCCCACTTGGGATGTTTCTGCACCAGATAAGACACTTAAAATTGAAAAAATTTATACAATGATGATGAAATACCAAACTTCCAGGAACAACAAAAATATCAGAGAGGTTGGTTTGAACCAGAAGTGTATACACATGCAAGCCAAGGGGAGAATTGCATAAAGGATGCTTTTGGTATAGGTGGTCAATTTTTGTCAATAAAGAGATTCCTGTAAGAGCATGAAGAATGTACTAATATATGGAAGTAATAGTTGAAAAACAATTGGATATGGATTATTGCAAAAGATTGCTCATAGCAATAAGCATAGAAACTAGTGATACATGACATGCAAAAAAAGCTCTAGAAAAAGTATGGAGTTCATGATGATGTACCATGTCAAGCCTTTGCAGAACAGACTGGCAAACAGAGTTGCATACCACACACTATAGTTCAACTTTGAAAGGATAGTAACTCTATAGACTAAGCAACAAAGAACAATTGGTATCCCAAAAAGAGCTGGATAAAGCCTCAAGAAGATTCAATTTCTTACAAGATTGTCAGATCTGTAGTAGATGCAGCAAAAGTAGATTCACACACAACCAAACAGTGTTCAATACAGATATTTTATAACTTCCAATAAAAAACTGGGTACCAGGATGCAGGCTTTTACAATGGCAGAAATGGACACAAATATTATCTGTTAATAAAAAGAAATTCTGGTAAGCATTTAATTTGATCATATGATTTATGGCAGGTTGCAATTATCACTCAATAAAAGCATGTATCCTGACAATTAATCTGAAGATTATCAACAAAAAGCAAACCAGTAACTGAAGGTGGCAACTGATTTAAAATTTGAATGACTTTCAGAGAAAAAAGAGTGACACTCAAAATATTGCCCAGAGAAACATCCTCTTGTATATAAATTTGAGAAAAATCACTAAAACCCAAGCACACATGAAAAGTGCAGGAGCAAGAAAATAGGCAAATTCCCATAAGGTCAAAATCAGGTAAATTTTTAAGAAAGCTATGTTCTAATATAGGTCTTTTTGATATCAAAGAATATGGAGACCATGTGATTTCTACTACAGAATGTATTGTAAATTTGATATCTGAGCCCCATGTTATTCTAAAGTGCCCTGTATAAGATAGAAGCTACTTTGAAAAGGGCTTTCTGCTTGTTCCTTTATAATCTGGAAATTTTTTGCATAAGAATCTGTTCCTGACATGGATGAGAAAAGGATAACTACTGCACCAACCATATTGACTATCTGTTAAGAGATTATCTCTGCTAGAGAAACTTGAGAGATGACAGCATCTGAATAGATGCTCATAGCTCTTCTAATTTTGTTCCATATGTCTGTGCATGATAAAGAATAGTTAATTTCATGTATCAAGATCCCCAAGAACAGGGAACTAGACCCCTAAAATCAAAAAATCCCCAAAACAAGACAACTGTCAACAAACAAAGAGGAAAGAGACAAGGGGGAAAAATCCCCAGGGTACATCAGAATTAACACCTGTACTCATCTAAAGGAGATGAGCCTCCTGAAATGTTGAATAGCTATGAATAGAGCAAGACAGTGCATGTCAAAGCAGAATAGCTACAGTAATATAAATATGTATATTAAAATATGAAATTAAACAACAAATACATAACTTAGATTTAACTTACCACATTCATAGTATAATACAACCAAACAAGAAATAATTTTCAATATTTCTGAAATGAGAATAGTTGTAGAGGCAAGATATCTAGGTCCATTTTGTGGAACTGTTCGTGAATATCTGAGAACTAAAACAATTGCTGTAGTCTGCAAAACCAGAACAGTCAAAGATATATACTTTACATGAGGAATCATCTAAAGAGGAAAGAAATCATTTGTCTTAATTTAAAATCAAATAAAGTAATTACTAATTATGAATAAATGCATATACAGGGCAAATGTTATAGAAAAAATAGTTGGGAAATGCTACTCCAAAATTTGAATACTAAAAAGGTTCAAAATACAGGGATATTCATAATTCCCTCCAGCATTTCAAAGAGCTACAGTAAAAAAAATGTTGACATTTGAAAAAATACAGAAACAATTCAAGTCTTATTTACATACTTTACAAGTGTTTTATGTGTGAGAATTTGTTTGCACAGCATACAATTATGTGATAGCCCAGTTCCTGTCGCACTCTATTCAACAGGGTACTATCATTGTTATTGACACAGCATGTGTTATCCGAAATCTTGGTTTATTACATAAGACTTAAGTTTTTGTAACCCCTTTGCTGTGGGATGCAGAACTGCAAGAAAGGATAGCACGAGCTGTCAATAATGTGGATAGAGCCATGTTGAGTAGACTATTGCAGAAATTGGATTATTGCATTGATGTATGGTGTGTAACCAAGGTTTCACACATAAAACACCAATAAAGTATATAAATAAAACTTTAATTGTTTTTGTATTCTATCAAATATTCTTTTCCATTGTATTCATCTAAGTTGCTATACCATAGAGCTTCGAAACGCTAGAGGATATTGTGAATATAATGCTGCATTATTGTATACTAATCCATAGCTAATTAAGGCCAATTCCATAAGATAATTATGACCATTTGACACCTGGATCTTCAGTTAATTTTTTTAAAAAATCAGCATTAAGCTATAAATGTAAAATGAATGAAATATTTTTTATCTGCCATAAAAGAAAGATTCTTTTTTTTTATTTCCTATTTAAGTAACTTATTAATTTGTGAGAAAAATATTTTTTAAATAAAATGTTATGCTGTTTTAAAAACCAAGCATCAAACCTCTCTACATTAACTATTACTTACTAGCTTACAACTTTATAATAAGTAGTGCTTCAACTACAAATATTTTAAGATACATGCTTCTGTGTAAGGCACATTACTTTATATTTGTGAGAAGATTCTAGAACAATGGGGTACACAAAAGTGGAATTTGGGGTTCAAATCCTTTCCATGGACCAAAAGTTTTTTTTTATTTTTATCATAAAGATTACATCTCAGTGCTTTTGTCTATGATTTTTTATAAAAATAACCCCTCCCATGGAAGACTCTATTGTTCTAGAAAAATACATAAAAATTCTCTTTAGGTTTTTTCAAAATTTTAAAATAAATATAGCTAGAAATTTATTGCCGACTTTTAAAAGTGAAAAATTACTATAACATGCGAAGAGTTTTAATTGCTTTAGTCAATGTGCATGGAAAATAGATAAAAAACAAACTAATAACAAAATTAATATAAGGATTTTATGTAACCTATTTTTAAAAAACAAGTTAGAAGTGTAAAAATTGATATAGAAGAAAAATCTTGCCATATAAATAAATCCACTCATATAAACTTTTTAAAATGTAGAATAAAAAAAAAGCCATCATTTTCCTAAATACACACAATGAAATTACAACAAATTCCTGCATTATTTTTTAAATCCACATTTATACATTAAAAAAATAATACAACTGAAAAACATGATAAAATTTGAGCAAAATTATTATTAATATATATATATATATATATATATATATATATATATATATATATATATTATTATTGAGAATGTTAAAATACATATTAAAAAACTTTCAAGCATTTAATAAAAAAGTACACACACATTCATTGGATACTATCCAATAATATATTTTAACATGATAAATGTAACATATAATTTTAGTTTTCAATGATGAATTTACAATTTTAAATAGTTAATGAAAGTACAACTTTCAATATTATAAGTGTGTGTTATATAGAAATAATACAAATTCATATTTTGTCATGATGAATCTGAAGTAAATTTGATAATTATATGCTACAATTTATTGCATGTTAAAATAATAAATGTGTTGATAAGAAAGATCTATATAGATATATATATTTAAGATTTAAGCATGTGTTAATCCACAATGTTTCTGTGAAAGTATTTGAAACAAACTTTACAAATTATTTTTAAATGTTGCATATTTTCTTCATTAACACAGACCTCTGAGTCCTCTTTTATATCCATTGCTATTTTTAAGATATCCTAATCAACATCTATTTAAATAATTTTGTAACAGAAATACATTTCCTAAAATAGTAATAAATTAATAAATTTTATGTGAATATAATGTTAACTGTTCCTATTGAAAATCCCCTTTATAAGCTTATCATTTCTTTTGTGTTATCATACACCGAGATTTACTTAAGTAGACAAAAAGACTGATAAGATAAGATAACAGTGTACAACATAAGATATTACAGCTCCATTGAATACAAGTTTGAGTTACCAATTTGCACTAAGTAAGACTACGAGTTGACTGAACTCCACATCAGATTTCTAGTTTACGAAGATATAGGGAAGAACAGTAAACTAAATCAGATGCAATAAAAATACATGCAATAATTGTAATAAAAATGTATAATGTTCCTAATATAATTCAAAATAAATTTCTCAAATATGGTTATAAAATCAGACTGAGTAGCAAAATAGTTTTCATATTGTCTCACTTCTTGAGTTTTTAATGTGCTTCCTTTAAAACAATTTTTTTATATGTAAAAATTGTTATTCTTACAAACGATATTAAAATACAATCTATCAACATTAAATATTTCAAAATATAAACTCCTATTCTTTAGCGAGAATATTTTCGGCATTTATTTTAATCTGCTTTCATATTTCTAAATATGAAAGTTACATTCTACTAAATGAAAGTACAATAAATATTGGAAAGAAATACATCGAATGACAAAATTTGATACCTCAATATAACATTACCGAACGAATAAACAAATTAAAGGTTGCACTAAAAATTAAATACATCGTAAGGGAAATTTATGTTAATTCTGTTGAAATATAACTTAAGAATACGTTTACTTTTTTCACATCTAACCTTTATTCCAATTTATAAAAATTTATTGCCCGTTTCTAGTCACAATGTGATCACAAATTTTCATTTTTTTCACAGTATCAAGTTACACTTTGGAAATGAAAACAATGTATACGGGGCGAAAACAAATTATTCATTTGGAAGACAGTTCAGTTTCCTCAACTCATATCAATGCACACTCGTGTTTAAAATTCTATTTCGTAAACAGAAAAAGGAAATTTTATCTTTTCACTTCAGTTAATTATGGCAAGGCAACGTATATACAACAAGTCGATATCTGGTTTGATTTGACAATCGTTGAAGCGTATTTCATTTCAATACATTTTTATTTAATTCTAATTTAATACAATTTTAAGCAATACATTGGTCTACAATTCCAGTAATTGGTGTCTTTATTAGCTTTCAACATAAATAAATCAATTTTTTTTCCATGTTCCATTCCAATTTTGTTATGAGTTGATGATTCGATCATTTACTGGAGCACACAGTTTGATCGAAACAAAGCGGTTATGTGCTGCGTGTAAAAGTATAGTAGTGATTTCAAGCTTTCATTAATTTTAAAAAGAGAAAAATGCTATTCGTTGCTTTCTTCGTTACAGATTGTGACAAAATAGTTTTAAATCAAAGGAGTTTATTATAATTTACCGGTACGCAGCATGCTCGAAAGAACACCGACCACAGCCGTTTAGATAAATATGGGTTATATATGTCGTATTCAGCTTACTAATAATACAAAAACTCATTTATCATCAATAAAATGTTCTTTGAATGCGAGAAAAAAGGTAGAAAATCTAAGTACCAGCTATTTAAGGACTTAGGTAATCATCCATTTTTGGAGCAGCTTCTGGGGAGCTTGTATATTTTGGGATGAGAATACTTACTACAGGTTTTTTAATTTCGAGAATCGATCACCTCATGGGATCAGAATGGTCAAGTGGTCATGGTCGTGGACTCGTGGCCAACGCTCTTGAGTCATGTGTTTGATACTTACTGCCACTGAGCAACCCCACTGTGTAAAGGAACTGGTGCACATTAAATTTGTCGAGGTTCCAAATCCTCCCGTTGCTGGGTTATGAGAGATTGGAGCAGAGGTGCTAGTTCAAATGTCATCTTTATCACTTGACTGTGGTTCGAAATTACTTGCTCCGTCACCAATAGCCTTCAAACTACTTTATACTGCGACATTAATAAACACTCAAGCAGGAATCGGTCCCTTTCGGATTTAAAATTGAAATCTGCTCATCAAAAAAAAAAGTCATAACACCAACTTAAATATATTATTTTACTTTATTCAGCTAAATAACAACTCTAAATACAAATAAATTCATCAAATTAACCACCAAGGTTAGTTAAAAATCAGAATTGACCCGCTAAGAAGCCGTGAAATTCGTAACCAATGTTATATATAGACGCTAATCTTTCTTCCCCGACCAAATATTGCACTAGAACCTTTCACGGCTTCAAATACGGTGAAAATAACCAATCAAAATCATTCAATTAGTCTAAAAATATTCCTTCTAAATACTGCTGCTGTGGAAGCCCCGTGCCGCAAACTATTCTGAATATTCTAACAATCTTAAGGCGCATACCTCTTTCAGCCCCTAAAGGGCTGCTGAAGCCCAGTGGTCAAGTTATCGGATCATAGTAGGCATGTCATGAGCTCCAGTGCGGTACCACTAAAGACCCGCCGTATAGGGGAGCGATGCGCGTTAAATCTGTCGAAAGCTCAAACGTCCTCCCTTTGATATGGTGTGGTAGTTAGGAGAGGGGGAGGGATGCCATCTCAGGTTTCGTCCTCGTCACTTGACCATGGTTCAAAATTACGAGGTCCGTCACCAAAAGCCCTCGTGTAGCTGAACAGTGTGACATTAATATTCACTCACTTTCAGCCACTAATGCCTGGGATTTGATTTGATTGGTTTAAATGTATGTCGAGCCACGAAGCAACATTGAAGGCAACGGGCAATGACCCTCATAATTCTGAATCATGTTTAAGTGACAAGTACGACATTCGGACGAACATTTCTCTCTCCCAATTTCCAAATCTCACAAGCTTGAGGACTCTGAGCCACGGCATATTTAATGAGAGGCAGACTCCTTACACGACGGGTTTTCAGTGAAATCATGGCTCACCATCGCAATTGTATGACCCCATGACCCTTCGGTTATTGCAGACACATTTTAGCGTAACAAAAAGCGAATTAGAACCTCTTTAGCTTAGTCGATAAAGCAGCGGTAAAATTACATTGGAACTGCTGTAATTTAGTTGAAAGAAAAGGGGATTTACACGTGTAAACAGTAAGTACTGCGGTCGTGTAGCTCTAGTGAGTAAGAGTTATATTATCTTCGCACTATAAAGTTGCATGAGGGTATTGTCGATGGACCTCGAAATTTTGGACTATGGTCAAGTGATGAAGGCGACACCCCTCTCCTAACTTCCACACCATATTAATGGAAGCACGTTTGAGCCTCGACAGATTTAATTTGAAATGGTTACTTTACACGGCAGGTTTTCAGCGACTCTAGACTCGAACTCATGACACGCCAACCATGAATCCGTTACCTTAACCACTAGGCTACCGTGGACACATCGTAGCTCTAGAGAAAGGCATGTGTGTTCAATCAGATGATGCACATGAATTTACTAAGTTTAAAGTTTAGTTGGTATGATCAGGAATGTTTCTATTCGGGTGTCAATCTTTTCAACTGATTGAGATTTATAATTCAATTAATTTTCTGCGAAACACATCTAGATGAGGTGTGAGCATATTTTACACAGATGTGTACACTATGTTCCTTCTACTTAAAAAACTAGGAGATAAATTAAAAGAAAAGCTCAAACGTAGACTGAATTCAGATCATAAGATGAAATCTACGCAATGAGGAGTGAATGAAAAGATCTATCTCAATTGTACAGCAATAAAAATTTATTTTTCCATTCAAAAATTTTAAACTTTTACGCTAGAAAACTGGGAGTTGCATCGAATAAATTGCAGATATACATTCCTAAAGTGGAATGAATAAGACTAAAAACGAATAATAGAACAAACAATTAACTTATGTAGTTTGAAATATGCCGTTTGGCCACGAATACCGAATGGTCAGCGACGAACTCATTACCGGCATTGTTTCTGTTGAAGCGTTTCTTCGAGTACACCCCTAAAGACCCCTTCTGTATAGCAATGATCACCCAACCAACGGGCAGCATACAGGTCCATGGATCAAGTGGTACCGGGCCGCTTAAGGAACATTAAATTATTTCCATTTTATTTACAGTGTAAATTTCTCTCAGGTTTATGCGCGACTTTTTCTACTACTTTTTCCGACAACTTATCTGTGTGAAGCGGGGGTTCTGCGGAGACGGCAACCAAAACAAAACAATGGAATTAACTGGACATTAGCAACACATTTTGAGTGTCACTGTCTCCTACTACCCTCAGATGGAGCCGTGTCGCTTCTGAGAAACAAGCTTAGGATTCTCATTGATTTAGCATTCTAGTGAGTTAAAATTGCATTTTATTTATTAGAAAGCATGTTTAAATACAATTCAAATAAAATTATTAAATCAAAACAGTCCAAAATATATACAATCAACATCTCCCAACCCTCAAAAGTCCACGATAAAACTTCAAATGTTGGCCGGTCTGTGGCGATAAAAAGGTTGGGGAGCATTGCTATATAGGAACTAATGTGCGTCAAAATGTTCAAATCCAAGGTCCTCAAGTAATATGGCGTGGGCGAGTGAGTGAGTGAATATTAACGTCGCACTGTTCAGCTACACGAGGGCTTTTGGCGAAGGATCTCGTAATTTTGAACCATGGTCAAGTGACGTGGATGACACCTGAGTCGGCACCCTCTCTCCTAACTACCACACCACACCAATGGAAGGACGTTTGAGCTTTCGACAGATTTAACGTGCATCGCTCCCCTATAGGGCGGGTCTTTAGTGGTACTGGACTGGAACTCATGACATGCTTGCCATGATCTGATACCTTGACCACTGGGATACCGCAGCCCAGTAAGGTGTGGAAGTTTGGAGAGTGGCGTACCAGCTCAGTGTTACCCTTATTACTTGACCGGGGTTTAAAATTAGGAGGCCGCCTGTCTCTGATGGCTTTTGTGTTGCTTCAAAGTGCAGTGTATATAAGAAATCAATTGGAATATGGTTTTATAAATGCATTTGATGCGTTGCGAAACAGATGGCACTCAAGTTTCCAAAATTCCTCACCACGCCAACTTGAAGACTTTGAGCCGTCACTTTTTAAACGAGCATCATCCCTTCTATACGGGGAAGGGGGTCTTTGGTGGTACCAGAAAGGGAACTCTTTACACGATGGAAACAACGATTGTCACAAGTTCACAACCTTGACCACTTAACTATATCATTGACATATGAAAATAAAGGTTAATTTTTTAAGAAATAGATAATCAAATTTTATTACTACTTAAATATGTCGCACTGGTAAGAGTTTTAGAATATCCTTAATATTCGACAATGAAACAGCAGTCATGTAAAAGGGTAAAACTTTGAGGCCATAAGCAGAAGTTGTTCATATAAGTAACTGAACTTAGGAAAGCACACAGAAAAGGCAAAGTAAAAAAATAGGGTCTTATACATATATTTATAAATATATCTCATCATATAATTAATATGTCTTTTTAATAATTTAATTATATGATTTTATAAAGAATTACAAAAATTCTTTCGTAAAAATAATGTTTAAATTTCTATAATCTCTCTGTATAAAAATGGATGTTTGTAAATGTGAAATCGCATCACTCCAGCACCGTTCAACAGATCCCTACGAAAATTGGCTTGTATACGCATTTTTTTTTTTTTTTGTGGAGAAAGTTTTTGTGCTTCCTTTTTTTCCACCTCCCCACCAAGTGGCGCTACAGCGTAACAACTTCTGTACCGTTCAGTCAATCGCCAAGTTGCCAACAGGGTCACCAAGCACAGAGAAATTTGGTGTGGATAGGTTATCTTTTAATGTTAGTCTCTCTATATAAAAATGGATGTTTGTATGTATGAAATCGCATTACTCCAACACCGTTCAACCGATGACTATGAAAATTGGCATGTAGAAGGTTTTTGTGCTATCCTCTTTGTTGCAGATCCCCACTAGGGGGCTTTAGAGCATATCAATTTCTGAATCGCTCAATCCATCACCAAGTTGCCAACATGGTTGTCAAAAATGAAGCCAACTTGGCTCTATCACCAACATTTCGCTATGTTTCCATTGAATCGCCATTATAATGTACGGAACTGCGTTGCTTGCGAATATTACAATTTTAACATAAAATAAATACAACAGAATGTAATATTAACGTATTACATATCTAGATATAAATTATTTACACTGTTTTAAGCGTTTATTACACAAAATTTGTAACAATGTGTTACTTTTGCTAAGCAGAAGGAAGGTGTTTTCAACCCACAAAAAAGTTACGGGGCGTTATAAATAAAAAAAACCTCTTTTTTTCAGCTATTATATCTACAGACTTAAAATTTAACAAATATGGTTTTTTGTTCAGCTAAGATATGCAAAAAGCTTTTATTTATTTATTTTTATTATTTACAATTTATGTACAATTAAATCATTAAAAATTTCTTTATCTTTCAATCTGTAATTTTTCTATTCACCGTGCGAAGAATGGTTATACTAGCTAGTTTTGTTATAAACCTTAAACATGTGTTAACTCTTGCATAAATTATTTTCTCATTGTTTTTGGCTCTTCTATATTTTAACTAATTTTTGTCTATAGACATCTTAGCTCTATTTGATAAATGAAAAAATAATGAAAGCATTTTAAAGGAAATGTAAATGTTTAAAAAAATTATTAAAAATCTTTGTGTGGAAGGTTATTTAAGGTAAATCAATTTCAATGCGTATTTAATGCCTAGCTTGATTGCGTTTTTATTAGCACAGTATTTATCAATAGTTTATATTGGGTAGTAAACATGTTGATATTTTCTTCGAAAGAAGGTAGGAAGAACTCTGAGATACAAGCATTCCCCGGACAAAAAAAAAATATTCGATTATGTCAGGAGGCCAACCCGTGGTCCACCTTGAATAATTATGCAGCCCGCGAGATTCATTATAACTTTACTAAAGGCGACTTTTTTGCCCAATATTTATAGAGTTTTTTTAACAAATAAATCTCATGATTGTTTCTATTTTATCACGTTGCTTCTGCTACTGCGAATCTGTTTTTTTTAAATTGAAATTTATCAAACAAAAATCGGGCTCAAACTTAACGGACGAAAACCTGAAACGTCAATTACGATACGCAGATACATGCATTGAGATCGACTTGCATAAACTAAGTGACTTGAGTTGTGAGAAACATATATCTCACTAATTAAATAAATTAAACAATATTTGATCATTGCATTATTCATTATTATATTATCTATGTTTGTATACATGAAAAATAATGAAAACAATAATAATATATCAATCTGTTTTAATTTTTCACTCCAATAAATGTTTGTAATGGGTATAAATCTAATATAAAGATACATAATTTTATATGCAGCCAGCGGGATTATAATGTTTTTAAAGCAGCCCGCGAGTTTATTTGGGTGGGCAGCCCCTAGATTATGCACTAGATGAATACTCAGACTCTTCAATGCTAGCAAAACAAATATTTTGAGTAGAATTGAAACATACAAAAAAAGGCAAAATATTAAGCATTTTCTTTATATTGTACACTAAAAATATCTATTGGTACATGTCAAAACCTCTAAGCAATGCTTCAGCAAAAAATATTCCAAACTAACTACATTTAGGTTAAAAGATTCTTTTATAGGTGTCCTACATGTTCTATTGAAACGCATCACTTCCTATCGATTTAAATATAATTAACAGCTATAAGAATGCAAAAATAGAGAGCAAAATAGTATGATGTTTGACTGATGATTTTCTGTTGGAACAGACAAACACAGGTCTTGAACGGGAGTTTCCAGTAGTTGATGAACTGTAGAACATTGTTCAAAGTAGATAGAATCACCGGAAAAGATGACATTTCCTTGTTCCGGTTTTCTTTTATCCGGCACGGTCCGGAAGTAATCTAATAGGAAATAATGGGTGGTAATGTTCCGAGTGGGTATTGGTAGGACGTTGGCCGCGGAGGAAATAATTCCACTAACTTGTCTAACAGTTTTCATAATAACTTTACGACTGTACACCAAAATTCTATGTGTCTCATTTGTTTTATATTGTAGTATATATAATTTTCTTTTGATCCTCTTTTTTTTAGACTTTTTATTTTTAATTAAAATTCTTAAAATTTTTAGGACTTTGAAATAATTACTATCAAATCTGAATTTATTGAGTAAAGTTGTTGGCAGATCTAGTAGTTTTGCCGCCCCGGACAAAAATGGAAAATGCCGCCCCTCTCTTTAAGGTAAAAAATTATACTTAAAAAAGATGAATTGTTCACACAGATATACACCTATAGAGTAATTTTAGCGAACGAAAAGGGAGTATAACAGTTATATATGTATTGCTTTAAGTCTTAAAAAATACAAAATAATTCGAATTGAAGAACATAATTACCTGTTATTTTATGAAACGAGTAAAATCTAAGAAAAGGAATCGCCCATTTCAGAAGGCCAATTTCTTCGAAAAACAATCTACTGATGTTTGGGGGTCTCAAGCATTTATTTTAAATTTTAGTAACTACACTCGAGACAAAAATAAAACATCTCATGCGGCTAACTATCTACCAAAAACTCTAATTCGAACCTTTCAAGTTTCGACAGAAAGAAAACTGGGATTAAGCATACAGAGTACAAAATAAGGAAATAAGATAGGTTAAATAAAATACCAAATTTCCCACCCAATAATATTTCAGAAAATATATAAAAAAAATTTGTAACAAAAAAAAAATATTTCTCGAATTGGATCTGAATGCCGCCCTTAAAATTTGACGCCCCGGGCCAAGAGCCGTCCCTGTTGTTGGATTATGTATACTTGTTTACACCGATAATTTATCCGAACACGTTCAGAGTACTTTTTAAAAACAGTATACTGAAAAATTATAAATATTTTTTGGAGATCAATACCAAAAGTATTGATACTTAACCAGCAATATCTGAATTAAATTATCAAAGTTTTCAAAAATCACAAATCTAAGTGAAATTTTAGCATTTTTTAAAAACTTCTTCGCATCAGTTAGAAAAAAAGAAATAAACTTATACCAATAAAAGTAATTTTAATATAAACAACACACATTTATTTATAAAATGTACAGTAATAACCCGAACTTACTCGATAGGTGGGACTGAGTGATATCGGCGTAAGTCGAACTCGCGTCAGTCGAGGTATGATTTCGCATATCAATACATATGAATTATTTTTATCTAGGCCAAAGACGAAAGAAAATAATAACTTTAAAAAGTTTAATAAAATCTTAGACAATACAAGTACAAAACCGCAAACCGAAGTTATTTTGTTGTAGATTTCATAAAATCTAACAAAGTAGTCAGCCGGCTCTAAGAATGTTTTTCCTTCCCCAAAATTTCCTCGTAGCATGCTAATAATATTTTTATTCCTTGTTTTGCTAAAAAACAAGTAATACAAAAAAAAAAAAAATGTTTAAGTTAATTCCTACTTAGATCAACAAAGAAAAGTTTTATTTTAGCTACTTTTTGTTCAATAGTTACAATTAATATACATATGTATATACATAGGACAGAATCACAACATTTTTTGGTAATTGATTTTTTATTAATTATCATTAAAGTATCGTATTGTTACCCAAAACAATCATGTACATAAAATTTCAGTTCAACTGAATGCTTTGAAACATGAGAAAAAAATATTTTAAAGTTTTGACACGTCGCCAAAAGGGTCGCTAAATCGCCAAAAATGATGCCAACGTGGCTGAATTTGTAATTCTTTAAATAATTAGTTTTAATCAATTAATTTTTATTAATTATGATTAAAAATTATTGTATTGTCATCCAAAATAATCATGTATATAAAATTTCAGCTCAATTGAGCGCTTTAAAATGTATTTTATTAACGATTGAAAATTCCACCAAAATAAATAAATAAATATATATATAGAGAGAGAGAGTGTGAGTTAGTAGAAGGAATTGAAATAAGCTCATGATTGGAGTCTATATTTTCTAAAATTTGTAACTCTTTTTCAATTAAACTGAGGCTTTCTGTCAAATTCCGAACCTCCATTCGATCTTCTGTTTGAGTCGGGTCTAGAAACACTTTTCTTCAATGCCTTGCTCTTGTTTATGCTTTTCTATGATCTCATCATCAGCTCCTGGTTGTGGGAATCCAACAGTTCTAGAAGATCATCACTATCCACTTCTAAAATTTTTTTTTCTTGGCAAGATCGACAACTTCTTCAATCCCATTGCCAATTTTGCCATTTTTTTTCGAACAAAAGACGAATTAACGATATTTGAAAATCGGTTGAACTCCAAGTTTGTGTAAGTCGGGTAACATAGTCAGAGTATTGCGTACTAAAATTTAATGTTTTTATCCAAACGTAAAGGTTAACAGAACGATCAAAAGTATTTGTGACAAAACGTGACATTTGTAGTTATTATTGAAATAACGGTGGCATCAAACCCAAAAAATATCCTACAGCAATCTAGGCGTGGTTTAGTGATATTCCTGTGAAATAAATGTAATGAATCCCAGGTTCAAATTGTTTCACTTAGAGAATGCTACTTTATGAGAAAACCAATCTGCAGATATGTTCTATGGAAAATAAGCATTATTTTACGACCAGCATATTTTTGGAAGTGTTATCTCAGTCCTCGCCGCTGATAGATTTTGGGAGTTCAACTTAAATGCCTACTAATCACTGAAGGCGATGTAAGATATCTCTTCCTCTGGTTTCTTCATGCAACTCATGGTGAAGTTTATTGTAACCGCGACCTCTGCGCAGCGCAGAAACGAAATAATATAACAGCGTATGCCTTGTAAGGCCAAAAGCGTGTACTCTGTTCAATAAAATTTTAAAAAAAAAAAGTGAATTTTTTATCTTGGTTGGAGTAATTTAACATATGTTTCTCGGATACCTGTAAAATATAAATACCTTGTCTTTCTTCATAATTTGTTTCTTTTCTAATATTCAGAAAATGTGCATGCCTGTTTCCCTTTTTTTACAGACTAAATTTTTAATTCATAAATCTGGTTGCTTTAATTTAGTAAATTTTCTTCCTTATTCTTTGTATCCATTTTTACATCAACAAAGTCAATAAAAGGAGCAATGTCAAAACAAACAAAGCACAAGACACAGTATTCTGTGAAGTTATTCATTTCAAATTTTTAGTGTAAGTTTTTCAAGTGAAATTATTTTGAAAAGAAGAAACAATAGAATTTTTAAGAAATAAGTTATGTTTTCTGGCTTCAAACTTGAGACTCCAGCCTCAACCAATGAACAATGCGAAACCCAAAGTTTTTTGCACCTCAGAATGAATTCTGATTTACATCTTAAATGTAAAAACCCCCAGATCTGCAAAACAGAACACAATTTGTGCTTTATAACTAACAATTGATGTAATAGTGTAATAACGTTTATACGGTGCCAAATATTTTTTTTTGAAAACGAGAACTTTCTACAGAAAGCTACTTTGGGTAATTTATATACTTTATTATAATTAACACTGCGAATTATTTTGTAACTCTGCCGGTGCTGAAACACCTTCTAACCGAATGTTAGTGACATACTTTCACAGCCCTTATCATATTTCACTTATTCAGGCAGATAAATACCGTGGATATACTGAGTGTGCTGTCTCCAACAACTTTATTGGAAATATTCTTCTGTCCTGTATTCATTTCACTGCAAAACGTGTTCAATGTCCTTTCTTACCTCTAGTAAGGTCCAAACGATTCTTATATGATGCGGCATACCGAGATTTGCCAACTTACCTGTGTTTGGCGTGGCTGCAGAACTCAAACATCGTCGCTCTTTGATTTATCACAGCGCCGAAGTGATTTTTCTTCTTTAAACAAATCGGAGAAAACTCAACTCGAGAAAT